>JAGTTH010003829.1:17324-30441 GCA_022606485.1 Agraylea sexmaculata | reverse complement strand
AGCATTGATTGTATAGCGATAAAAATATTTTAAAAAAATTAACAGACACAATTCACACGTGGAAATTACTATTAAGTACTTCACAGAAATAGTTTATTCTATGGTAATGGCCCAAACTCTAGTCCAATAGCATTATTAATATTTTAATGTTTTTTTTTAATTTAATATATATTCACTTATTTTTGGGATATCTAACCAACCCCTAAATTGTTCTCAGTTATTCAAGTTCAAGTCTACCCTGTATATATGATATATTAATAAATTTTATTCATTATTTGCCACGTTTTGTATTTATTTGGCATGATTGAATCTGTTTTGGTTACATATTATATTTATTAATTTCTTAGCTAGGCAGCCTTTAAATAATAAACAAGCTTGTTTACATTATTCGCAACCAGATTTTCGAACTCTATGATAATAAATTAATTCACCGTATAACACTACTAATAATATTGGTTTTTCGACGGCTTGTATACAAATCGGTAATATAAACCGGCTCAGATGTTTCGGGGGGGTGTATTTAAGGTTAATTTTGTGGTTAGAGAAGACGATCTGGAGTTTAGAGTATGTTGAAGGGGTTTATAGTGGTGCTGCGTCAGGTGAGGTTGGAGCATAAGGCTATCGGCAACACCATAAGCCCATCTTATACCAAATTGCGTGACAAGCATTTTCATATTATGTTACGCTTAATACATATATTTATTCATTAAGAATTTTTACTAGTCGCTCCTACTGGATACTGTAGTTTTAATGCGAACATCAAATGAGCAAGTATCGTAGTTCAAAGATTGCTGAATGTCGTAGTCGATCCGCTACGATGCTACGCGATGGAACATAATATGAATGAGATAATGTTTACAAATAAACCATATTATAAATAGACTAGGGTAATTTTAATTCAAACGTTCAATTTGTTAATGTTTTTATATGTTTTGCTTGGTTTTTTAATAGGACGGTGATATTTGAGTTTTGATTTCATTTTTGCTTTAAAGTGTTTTTGATTTTAACAATTTTTTTTATTTTAAAAATGTGGAATTATTATTCATTATCAAATTAAATATATATAAACATAATTTATTTAATATTTTCAATTGATATTGTTTTTAGATGCTCTGCTTTGTTTTTAATACAAAGATAATAAGTTATTTGTTTTTTCATTCGAAAGAAGTTTGAAGTTTTAAATAAACATTATTAATAAAATAATATAATCCGGTTTTTATACGATGACAACACTCATCACAATATTTAAAAAGCGAGTCTCCCGATTAATCCTGTTTTATGAGAATTGTCATTTATAATGCATTATTAAATATCTCTAATATTATTTTGAAATAAATTAAATATTATTATCATTCAAATACCCGTTTCGAGATTTAAGATATGTATTAATTGTAGTAAAATAATTATATAAAATATTATTCTTCCATCTGGTAACACTGATCGTTGAATGGATCCGCACATACACACATACATATTACATACACACACCTTAGACAATTATATATATTATATTCTACACGTGGGCTTTTATTCCAAACCTAATGAATATGTAAATTAAATATCTCGCTCAGTGAATGATCGTTAGTAATTGGAAATCCATTGAAAATAACAAAATCTAGTACACGTGCCGCAAGTCTGTATTACAGTTATGATTTTAATGTGGTTATTTTTGCGATTGATCGATCAATTTGCTTAATTCGTAGAAACAAAGACCGATCAAAGTGCATAATATGTGAATGTGAAGCCTCAAAATAACTTTACTAAACAAAGTTGGCGTTGCAGCTTCTGGCCGTTTGGGGCCGTAACCAAATATACCGATGAAAATTCAGCCTGAAATTTTCAGCATTAACCTTATAATAACAGTGTTTTCAGTAAATAAGATGCCTAAAAAACTAATTCAATAAAAAAATAATAACTGTGTTGGGCTTCTTTGTAATAATATTATTGAAAATACTCATATTGTTGTGAAAAAATCATAGGCATTGTGTTTGGTTAGTGATGAAGCATTGGGATTTTTTTTAATTGCAAAGAAATTAATTATTTATTACCCAAAATGGTTAAAACAGGGTTAGTATCATGTCGTATCGACTAATGAACCAACTAGTGGAACTGCAGGGCACATTTGTTTCCTACTTTACCCCCAACTGACCAGAACTAAACTATGTCCTCTTTTATGCTTGTTACACTATATCTCATACAATACAAAGGAATCTCCAACTCGACCATTCATTATTAGGATGCACTGTTCCAATTATGTAATTACTACTATAGTAACACACTGATTTACACAATTTCTGGTGGGTTATTTTTTGTATTTCATGTAAGACAACGAGCTCGTATGACTGTAGATTGAGTTCAAAGTCTTGATCGCATGTTGCACGATTCTTGTGAGGTGTTTATGGTGAAAATGCTAAATATTACGATATTATGCATCGCCATCAATCAAAAACTTGAATTTTAATAAACTATCTTGGTGAATGATGATTGTTATATATTTAAGCAAAAATAGACTTGCAGGCGAAATAAATTATTAATTATATGAAATTCCTTTGCTATATTACTGGGCTTGACATGTACTTCATACGCTACGATACATTAAAAAATATATCTATACCTCTTATTAGATAGAATATTTTAAGTGGAGATAGGTTGTAGGTATAATTTAATTTTTTATCTTAATTATGAATACAATAAAATTATTAAATAGTTATAAATTTAAGGTATCATAATACAACTAACGAACGAACGAATATCATTATGGAATTACAGTAGCTTATTGATATTGTGTTGTAAATGTGAAATATTATATATCCAAATTTAAAATAAAAATAAAATAAACATTCAATGAAAATAATACCTAATTCACTGATTAAAAATCTCTGTATAAATGAAAATATTCACAAATAATTTTCACTACCTATAAAATATTATAGTGAAGAAGAAGTCTTAAAGTATATCATTAGTTTTTTTTATATATATTCTTTGAAATCATCACTTTTCAGCATCAAAATGAAAGAAAATCGAATAATTTACGATGTTTTGATGATTACATATTACAACACAAACACTGGGTTCAAATCCCGCTCAAGTCAATTTTTTTTCATTGATTTGATCGGTTATTACAACTGGCAATATTAATAAAATAACCATGCATTGGTTTACTCTAATATCCTGGATTAAAATAACGTATATCATTAGGAAATTTGGTATCCAAAACCTTCTATATTTCTAAAAGTAATAAATTAAGAATGGGAACAAAATTAATAAAATCTAGATCAATAGTCTTGATCCAGGTTTACTCTGATTTCCTGTATTATAAGGAAAATACTGATTATTAAGTCGGTGTCCTGTGTAACTAGTAATAGTTAAGATCACTGACAGACAATTAACTCGTTGTTTTGTATAAAAACCCTTCTCAAAAAAGCTCCTCGGTGCGTAAATAAATAAATAAACTAAGGTTTAAGAAAATCAATTACATAAATATTTTAAAAAATACCACAGGATTTGGTTGATTCATAGAAGACTTTA
Organism: Agraylea sexmaculata; assembly: GCA_022606485.1. Taxonomy (NCBI): domain Eukaryota; kingdom Metazoa; phylum Arthropoda; class Insecta; order Trichoptera; family Hydroptilidae; genus Agraylea; species Agraylea sexmaculata. The sequence goes on along the minus strand of JAGTTH010003829.1, from coordinate 26,913 downwards.
GTGGAAAATGAGAAAATAATTTGGGGATAAAATATGTCCCCTTAAATATTTTTGATGCTATAGAGTTGGAGTCAGTCTATTTGTATAATAATCATGGGGTGGCCATTTATGATAAACAGGTGCAGTATATATGAGTTCAGGTGGTCCACTTGTAATTTATTCATTTAATTTAGCAATCTGGGCTTAATAAGCGGCCACACTAACTTGAGACAGGTACAAACTGGCTTTCGCAAGCTTTACAGACACCCTTTCCTCCCTTAAAAACTACTTACAGACCGACCACCCTTAACGAATTGCATGCAAACAAAATGCATCCAGGCTTAGTGGTCCTTCTACGAAAAATTATTATCCGTACATAAAAAAATAGATTTTAATTGTGCTTGAATATAAACTGTATTATGGTTGAGTGTTTTCCATTAAATTCAGTATACAAAAACGGCGACGAAATGAAAATTTCGTGCAATTTTTGCTTTTGTGCTTTGAATGTAAAACTATTATTTGGGGTAGACAGTCCGCAATTATTGAAAATTGAGTGGTATTTGACTGGTTTTTGTTTATTAAATTTTGCATACAAAATGTAGTAATTTTTAGTTACATTTTAATATATATTCTTTGTCATTTATGTTTGTATAGAACCAATGTATTTTTTTCACCTTATATCATTATGATAAAACGGGAAAGAAACATCTTAATTCATACTTTTCGCACTAAATACCTACACATTTTTAATATTTTTTTAACCATTCATTTCATGATAAAATATATAACAATTAATATTCCAAATATCTTGGGGCGTATGAAATTTCATAAAGAATATAAATGAATAAAAATGAAAGACGCATTAGAGCAATTAAAATGAATATGATGCCTAATAATTATGGGATATTTTTTAATATACATATTTTAACACTATACAATCATAATTATTTTGTATGAAAATTCGAAAAAAAAACAATGAAATGTATAAAATGATTTATTACTAAAGCTGCGAGTAATTTCTTCCATTTATATTCCCAGTTATAACTATAAAAATAATTAATATTAAAAGATATGCCTTGGTTTCCTACTAAACTGAAAATAAAATTGAGATAGTGTGAAAAAAATTGCTGGCCATTATATTATCTATTAATTTTCGTATGGAAAATTTCAAGCCACGTTATATGAAATATAATTTTATACACGAGTTGGTTTATATCGTAATATAAGAGACTGTAAATTTATATTGTGTATAAATTTCGTATCGATCGATTGAATGTGGGAAACGGGCTGAATTAATGTTGGGAAATTAAATTTGTGTTATAATTATCGCCTAAAAAATGTGTCGCAATGGAATAAATATTGAATATAGTCAGGCTCGATTTACATGAAAGCTGAAAGAAAGTGTGAAAGTCGTTGTAGTAGTATTGCAAAGTTTTCAGGTGGCCTCGAGGCCGTCTTTCAACTTTGCACTCAACACAACCTAAAGCCTCTTCTTTCTTTTGACTTTTTGATAAGTTTGATTGCACCCGAGAAACACCATCCAATTACTAACCATTGTTATGTTACAACATAACCTACATATGCCTCGAATATGGCACAAAACATTTGCACAATGTATGGAAAGTACCTCTCACTGAAGCAACCCTTTAAATATTACATAATCTACTACTACACATTTATGAAAACATCGTATATCTAATATAAATACATTTAACATTTTTATAAACAATGGCGGCGTAGAGTAAAATAAATAAATAATAAATAAATAATGATACGGCTGTATTTAATAAAACACCATTATAACCAGCGTAATAGCCCAGGGGATAAGACTCGTGGCTACAAATACTGTGCTCATGGGTTCAAATTGATTTGATCAATTATTACGACTGGGAGATCGGGAATAATATTAATAAAATCCTGATCGATCGTCTTGACTCGGGTTTACTCTGATTTCCAGTATTGTAAGGTAAATACTGATTATAAAGTCAGTGACCCGTGTAACTAGCAAAGGTTGTTGTGTATAAAAAATCAAAATTTGTATAAAACATAATAGTGCTCGTGAGTTGTGCTAGAGCTGTTAAAATTGGTGCGTATCAGAATAGAGCATACGGACCGCACGCATACACTCATTACACTATGATATTGAATACAGCTGATTGATTCTTAGCTTCATAATAAATAAAAAACAACATATTTGAATTATCTTGATTCATCCTTTTTCCTCATATAAATAAACAAAATAATAAATTATTCGATAATAATAGAATTTGTGTTAAAATAAACAAATAAAAAGATGTAGATTATTTCATATTGAAAATGTAATTATATATGTGTATATAGCAATAAATAATAGGGAGAATATATAGCAAAAATATTTTTTTCTATCAATAAAACTATAATAAGCAACTACCTGCCAACATTATAAATATATTTTATAGTCAATAAAATAAGCAAGTAACAATTAAATTTTGCGATGATTGTTGAAAAAAGCGCGTCTACCGGTTACGAATTATGTTTGGAGTAATGCAGTCATCATATAATTTTAAGTTAATTCAATCATGGCATAAAATATAACTTGAACAGGAAATATTGATTGTCTTTTTAAAGCCAGTAGATATCAGATAACTCATTATTAAAACAAATAATAATGGAGGTACATAATTTCAGGTAAACTTACAGTCCCATTTTTATAATATATTATTTTAAGACAATCTGGGATGTTTTCAGCATTCGATAGAAAGTGTAAGGGAGAATTGCAGCGATTTCAATATTCCGTTTCAATCGTGTGCTTTGATTTGCAAATGTAAACAGTGTAAAACGGCCAAAGACTTTGGTTGAGAAGAGAAGCCGAATCGTGATTTCACCCTCGCAAATATTGAACTAATTAAAAATGCAGGTCTCACTTCCAAAGAGCCTTGCGTTTTTCATTAGGATTCTTGTTTGCGATAAAAATACGAAATCGACCCGATGCGATGGATGATAATTAGATATAACACAAAAAGCGTTTCCTAATTATCGTATCGTATTTTATTATGTCGTAGAGGATATAAATAATGGTCGGTTTGATAAATGGTCCTGGTGTTTATGTTGTATATATGATGAAGTATCAGTAACGACAATAAAACTGTGAGTCGATATTTCATACAACGACAACTTTGATCATCCGACAACTTTTCTCATATGATATTTGAAAAACAACACCAACTTCCAAGAGTACTTTTTTTGTCGTGTTTTATCATCACACGTCATCAATTGAAATAATCTAAAGTGGATATTTATATAAATTATTCCCTTCTAAGCCGTAGTGTTAGTTAACAACCCCTTGATTCATATTACAGAAATCAATTTTTTTATCACAAATATGATGATGAAGAGAAAAAAAATCAAAAATATCAATCAAAATACCATTGAAATAAAAACAAATGAAAGTGGTTTAATTTAACAATAAAAACACACCGTAAGAACAAATATGAAGGACATATTATGAAACTGTCGATACTTATCAAGTACTATAATAATATAATGTTATGATGAAGACTTGGTTATTTACTTTAAAATATGAATTAAAAAACACTCTGTAGGAAGAAAGAAGGGGATAAGTGAAACAGTCCATTGTCTGTTTCTTCGAGCATTATTCTAATATTTTTTTCAGTAGTACAAATTTTGTTGGAGTAACATACATATAGTTTCATTATACTATAAATTGTTTTTAATTTTTTTTGAGACTTTATTACAATGATTTTTTAATTAGTGATTTTACCGCGATTGCAGATGAAGCCGTCGGATTTGTACGCTAAGCCTTATACAATACAACATGTTTTTAATTGACACTAAAATATTTTTATCGTAATTATGTAATGCCAGTACGATCATTAAAAAATAATTTAAAGGGGGCCTAAGAGTTTTTTCGTATAATGATAAAATAATTTACTATGACAGTTTCTGAATCTTCGGTCATTATAATGAGTGAATAAATTATGTCATCATAGAACAAACACAAAATTCATTTTCAAGGTCAACTTCAAATGAATAAATAATAAACAAGTATGTTGTCATAACTCCTAAGGTCGCCGACCGTATTTGCATGAACAAGAACTAATATTGTAAACATGTGTTCATAATGTCTCAGGTCTCACCTTGTGTGCCGTTTGAGGTTATGTTTTTATTTACGTACTATTGTTGTTTCAAGAATCCTATGACGTATGCTTATAATAATACAAATTCAAATCAAACGGGCAATCACCTAATACGCAAGATTCTCAAACTTTTTAAAATAATAATAAAAAATTGAAAAGATTAACTAGCAGACTTGGATTAGCATTAATTGTGGTGTAGATGGATTACAGGTTATGTGCTTATTCTTCAATTTAATACTGAATAAAAAACATGTTGTATATATATATATATATATATATATATATATATATATATATATATATATATATATATATATATATATATATATAGTTTAAAAATATTATTAAATATTTGTTTTGGTTTTGTATGTGTGATGCAGGTAATAAACAAGAGTTGGACAGTGCACAGGAAGCAGTATGTAGTCATAGAATGACAGATAACTTCCACCCCCTGCCGATAAGTTTATTTGCCAATAAATGCCAATAAAAATACGAGCCTCCCCCCGTTGTGGTGTCAGCGGCTAGTGATAAGGGATAACTCAATCTTTCATCGTCAACTTATTTACTCGGTGCCCGGGGATCGAACAACTCTTGTAAATTTATCTTTGCTTGGAATGTCACACGAAGAGTCACTTTTCCTCCCCAGACAATACGCCCTCCGTCTTTGAACCTAATACACCCCTTAAAATATTAATATTTTATAATATATATACGACTCAACGCATCCCTTTAAATCGTATTCACATTGTATGAATGACTCTTTATGGCCAGTCATTTATATTGAAGTAAAGCTCCACGCCTATATCCGGCCATCAAGCCAATTAGTCGACGAGTATCCTGAAATTCGTTATCGACAGACGCACTTTCACAGGAAGCGATCATTTTTCAAATGTCAATTTTACTTTATAGCCTTCTTTGCTCTTTCCGTTACTCCCTATTTTATTCCGAATTTTAATTGTCCTTGGGGGAACGAGAGACGATTAACCTCACCGCCAGGAAATCTTAAATATTAACGCTGTCATGATACTATCATGGTTAATGGATTGATTTCCATAAAAATAAAATTAAAGGTTCTGAATATAAGACAAAACCTAGATTATTTCCTTGAATTATTATCTATTTATTTTGAATTGAGCTCATTTTTAATTATATAAGAAACTAACCTAACCTAACCCATCCATGTGTTTTATAATAAATTTAACTAAAGACATCTCCAGTTATTCCAATTATTATTAAAAAAAAGTGTCGTTGAAAATATTTTTTTAAATTAAATTCTATGAAATAATCTACTAAAAAAACCACATAGTTTTAAATATATCTATGTGAAAAATATCCGCAGTTTAAGGATACGAATCTTTAATTCGTAAATTTAATAATTTTACTATTACTTGTATGAATATTTACCTTTCGATAAATTCATTTATTTATTGGAAATGTAAAAGAATTTTAATCATTGATTTAATTTAATAAAAGAACTAAATAAGAAAATACAAGATAAGCTGTAATAAAAGTAAATGATTATTGATAATAAAGATAAATCAAAATACAAGGATAATTTATTAAAAGAAAACCAACAATAATCTTTAAAACTAAAAGGGCAAATGAATTGGGTCCTAATTCAAATTCTTAGATTGAGTAAAATATGTTCTTTCATATTATATTTATTATACGATTTCTTTATTAAATATAGTTTACAAACAATGTTTTGATACATTATGATTAGATGTTACAATAGTTTATAGACTTAGTCTCTTACTTATTTTAATACGGAGTACAATCAATTTGTAATTAAAATAATTAATATGTCACAACATAATTTATGGGAAAAAATACAAAAAGCCACTTGTAGAAAATATAAATAACAATAATAATAATGTACAAAAATAAAAAAATAATTAATACTATAATTCATATGATATAACAACTGATTAAGATATGAATTTATTTAAATTGTTAATTTTAAATTATAATAATGTATTTTGGCGGGGGTCAAAGGGTGGTTAAGGTGAGTCAGGTGTAGACAGCAGACACTGTAGGTGGTAATCCATACGTATCCAATAACCAGTTAATTTTCAGTGATTTATAGGTGTAGTAGACTAGGTTCACCCCCTACAGAGCCTTTCCAGTTTCATTAATCTACCACCACTTTCATAATAAGTCGTCTGAAAAATTGGCGAAGCAGCGCCAAGGGGTGCCGCCCTTATTACATCAACCCCCCTTCATATTTGATAACAAGTAATTGGATAACCGACGCCGAAAATGCTTCAAATTATGTATATTCATTTCAATCAAGATAACCCTTATCGGAGTTAATTAGTCTATATTTAATGCTGCACTGAGATGATAATTCATTAATTTTAATATGCATCTTTATTTAAAAAAAACAAATCAAAGACATGAGAAAATTGCATTAAAAAAAATTATTCTGATAAAAAATTCTAATAATATAACAACTGTGTCGCTACAAATAAAGCAATCATGGACTTTTGTAACTATTGAAGATCGGTAATGATTTAAATAGTAGTAAATCGTCGAGATATAAAAAATCTGGATTGTAATTTATTACAAATAATAATAATTCGCTAAAGTTGCCAAAATAGGAAACTTTAATAAATATACAATAAAATAATAAAGTATCCCCCTAAACATAAAAATTAATCCGCGATATTAATAACCCATAAATAAGGTGCTTATTGGTTAAAATTTTGTAGGATCATCTCGATCAAGATTTGATGTAGTTTCATAGATTGAAAGGTAAAATAATGGGTGATCTAGGTTTCATAAAAAAAATATACTACTAAATCAATAATTGATTTATAAAATAAATTTTAATTTAATATTTCTTGACTATATAATATGATTTTAAATGAGCCAGTCATGGAGTTTAAGGGTGTTTAATTTGTTCAGAGTCGCTGTCAGAAGGTGTCAATTATTACAGAGACTGTGGTTCACCATGGAAGAGAATCATATTGAAGATTGATGAGTTAGTGTCATCATCACTTATATTTTACCATCGGCATAATCTCCTCTTATAGTGAGGCAATTTCCAAAATAAATAAAATGAAAATCGATATATTATCAGAAGACAAACGGTCATAGTAATAGTAGACGCAAGAACAGACCGTGTGGATAATCGAATCCATACTATATCGTCCTTTTGTTAAGAAACGTTCGCCGCTGATCCGACTTAAGTTTTTTGACAAATGCACACGACGACACAAAACCGAGGATTACATTTTTCGAAAGAAATATAATAAAACCAAAAATGGGAACAAGACGGGATTATAAAAAAATACAACCCAAAGAGACGCTCAGCTGTGAATGCGGTGACCAAGCCTTTTACACTTTTTAAACTTTGCCACACACGACTAATTTGTTCAGAGGATAATCCTTTCAAAGTTATGTCGCACTTCTAAAATCGCCAATTTGAAAACTTTAAGCAGAATATATACTTTAAATAAAAAATATTGTCAGAAGACATTTTTTCCCTAATACATTCCATCTTAACCTAACCTAACCTAACAATTCCTTCGATTTTTATTATAGATCTTTTTTAATGGTAACTTATTGTCCCCTAGTGGTAATTATAGGATATGCGACTAAAGGAGACCAATATATTACATTAATAAATTTGGACCAATATCAATTCGTCGTTACTACAAGAACTTATATACTAAGCTCTTTGGTATTGCAATTAAAAAAATTATCTTGAAATTCATATCATCAAATCATTTTTTTTAAATCAAAAGGTATATATTCAAATCAAACCAAATATTGCAGAAATACTATATTAAATGATCAACTCAAATTATATTGTAATATCTACCAATTAAAAGTCGTACCACCTGTGGAGTACATATTTTTAATAGTTAATAATAAAATCAGGTAATTATGTTTAAATATGGTGTAAAACATATACAAATTTGGAATATAAATTCATCGATACCAGAAGAACTACCAACATTAAATAATGTATGTATTATAAAGTTTTCTACTAAGTTATTAGGTATTGCAATTTAAAAAAGTAAAAATTACATATATTTAATATTTCACATCATCAAATACGATTTATTAAAAATTAACGAAAAAGGTTTATATTAGAATTTAATTTAAAACCATCGAAGCAAATATCCCATTAAAACTTTATTAAAATAATAAAATTACATTGTATTTTTTGTATTATCTTGTAATAAAAATTAATATCACCAGTGGAGTTCATATTTTTAATAATTAATAAAATAATTTTATAATAATCTTTATATAGGATGTCAAATTTTCCCAAAAATAATGAATTTCACTCGTTCAGAAGTGAGAGGTTTTTTTAAAAATATTTTTAATAAAATAAATAGGTATGTAGTTATCTATAATATTCATAACGTATCGTATTTTATAGATTACACTATTTTTATGATGACCTAAATCCTCCAAGGAAACGTGAACTCAGTCTACCGAGGAATTTTATGAAACAACTCTTTTGATAAAGAATGATTAATTTTTAAATCGGTAAATGTTTCTGTTTAGTTCTTGAGTTGTATTACACATATAATATCATAAGTCGTTGGAATTTTAAATTAAAATTCAATAGAACAATTAATATTTTAGAGAAAATCTGCATTCTTGTTCTTAATATGGCAAATGAAAATATTTAAATTTCAACGAGAATAATTCTTGGTGAGGTTTGTTTATAATAGTAAAGTTTTGAATGTATAAAAGTTGTGTCAGAAGAGGTGGTCTGTTTGCATTTGCCATACCCTCGTGTGTTTTGAAGTAATCTCATGAAATTCGAAAACGGATTATCCCTTAACATGGAGTCCTATTTCTCGTATGTCTGTATAAATTGTGTGTATATTGTAGACATGCAGTTCACAGGGAAGACCTCTTCGATATATAGATAAGTGAAATACCCACTGCACTCTACAAGTATTCAATACCTACTATACAACAAGCAATCTTTGTATTCCTCGTTATATTGAATGCGGATATAATATGCGAACTAACACCGAATACAATACTTTTCCTCGATCAGAATGCGTGAGAAACAGTGCATTGAAATTTGCATTTTTAGCATGTAAGATTATATAATTAAAAAACACAAATATATATACATTTTTTTATAATAATTATTAAGAGGAAACAGTCATCTGGAATACCAGAAGTCTACATCTCTGATGGAGTTTTATACACAAGAACGTGTTAATTAATTGTCTATTAGTGATCTTAACTATTACTAGTTACACAGGTCACCGACTTAATAATCAGTATTTACCTTACAATACAGGATATCAGAGTAAGCCTAGATCAAGACGATCGATCGAGATTTTATTAATATTATTCCCGATCTCCCAGTCGTAATAACTGATCAAATCAATTACTATAAGCATACAAAAGTAGAAATCCTGCACTAATTAAAATAAAATAAATGTATCAATCAACCTACTCTTACTTTGGTTTTTTTTATTGTAAAGTATTGTTCG